>CAJQUW010009772.1:0-15000 GCA_907163375.1 Prostheceraeus crozeri | reverse complement strand
ATGCTGAATCATTTGGAAGCATTCAAAATAATGGAGCCAAAATTATACACTGACCACAGACCAATAAAAATTCATCTGAACATAACTCTGAAAGCAAGCTCTAAAATATCTAATATTAAAGATAGAATACAAGCAAACTATAATAAACGCATTGTTCCCTTCAAATGGACAATAAAGTATGACGTAGAAAAATATCACCAGACCATTTCGGATAAGAGTTCAATACTATTAGAAGAAATGAAAAATACAAAACAACTAAATAAATTAGAAATTTATAATAAAATAGTTGAAGTCAATATTAAATCATTACATGCTACCACGAATACTAATAGGCAAGTCATCTATTCTGACGACACGCGATATTTTAGAAGAGCGCATAAACAAAATACTAAAACTATAAGGCCGACAAATCTGAACGAAATCTAAGTCTACTCCTACAATCCAAAAGAAACCTTAACAAAAGCATAAAAAAAGAAAAAAGACAGTTACAGAACTCAAAACTGAAGGAATGCAAAATGCTAGAGCAAATCACGACAGTAGAAGCTATTGGAATATACTTAAAAGAAACAGACCTAATAAACCCAATAAACATAAAACCTCATTGAATGCTGATATATTTAAGGAAGCAATTCAGAAGCGAGATAATGAAAATAAAAATATAATAGATAATCGTAACTCAGATACCACAGTGAGTCAAATGCATCCTTGTAACAATGATGATACCTTAAATCTAAATATCACAATAGCAGAAGTTGAAAACGCGATTAAATACTCAAAAAACTCCAAATCTAGTGGCCCAGATGAAATTGTATATGAAATGCTAAAGAATGACACAAATCAAGCACAAATTCTACATACTTTGTTTAATCAAATAATGCATGATCAAAATATTCCTTGGAAAGCCAGCTGGATAACCCCAATTTTTAAGAAAGGAGAAAGAAATGATGCCGACTCTTATAGGTTTCTTAACTTATCTTCATGCATCGAAAAACTGCTGACACGAATTTTTAATGATAGATTAAGTAGTTGGATTGAAAAGTATGAGTTATTGCATGAATCACAAACAGGTTTTCGAAAAGAACATTCTACGATTGATAATATCTGGCTGCTAAAAGAAAGCATACAAATATACAAAAATAGGAAGAGGCCACTGTATACATGTTTTGTTGATCTAACTAAAGCTTTTGATTCCATTCCAAAAAGCAGACTGCTTGATAAATTGAAAATCATTCTGCCATTTGGTAATTATCTGACAGTAATGGAAAACATTATAAAAGGCAAAACCTACAAAATTTTATTTAACGGAAAAGAGAGCGAAGAATTTCAGATAACATATGGCATTCTCAGGGAGATAGTTTGTCACCAACCCTATTTTGTATATACATAAATGACTTTTTGAAAGAACTATATCAAAATCTTGATGAATTCGATCCAGTACAAATAGCTGATTCACAAATAGCGTCACTTATATATGCAGATGATGTTTTATTACTGAGTGAGACGCAGACTGGAATTATCAAACAAATAAAATGTTTCCATGACTTCTGCAAACTAAATAGCTTGAAAATAAACTACAATAAAACTAAAATAATGATATTTGGGGAAAGACAGAGATATGACAAATTAATTATAGAAGATAATGACATATCTCCAATTGAAGTTGTAGATGAATATAAATACTTGGGTTATTGGATTACTAAAAATGATAGGAAACACATCGAAGAGTTAACCAAGAAAGGAAGAGCATCCTCATATGTAACTGCCAAAACCTTGAAAGAATTCAGTACAGTTGACGGTGGGATAATTGCAGAAGCATTTGAAATGTTGACATTGTCAAAAATGAAATATGGCAGCGAACTGTTGTTTGACAAAAATTTAGCTGACTTAAATCGTGTCATTCTACAGTTTTATAAAAAGTATTATCATTTAAGAATGACCACTGCTAATTATTGCATTTTTGGTGAATTTGGAGCAAAACCGATGGAATTTTATTGTTATAAATCTGCCATGAATTATTTTCTAAAACTGAATAATAATAATGATAAAAAGATTAGTAGCGCGAATCTTTAAAAACATTAAGTGCAACGTAGAGAATAAAGCGTATCGAAGTTCATGGTATGTTAGAATATCTAAACTGTTTGATAAAGTCAATTGCTCAGAGATAAAAAGTTTCGAATGCACTGGAAAGTCTAAGAAATTAATTGCTAACGCGCTAATTGAATTCTTCAGGAAAGATTGGATCGACAGTGCCAAGCATAGTAATAAAGGATTGATGTATTTACAGCTTTGTAGATTTCAATGTGAATTAAAACCTTATTTGATGGATAGCGGAGATAAAATTAGAATTAATAACATTGTCAAACTAAGAACTGGAAATCACACACTAGCAGCAGAAGTAGGTACTTATCAAAATCGTAATACATATAGAGATTGTGTCTGCAAATTATGTGACCAAGAAGAAAATGAAGATATCTATCATTTTATTGTTGCATGTCCAGCTTACAACATTGAAAGAAGTGCTTTAATACCGCATCTGAAAGATGCTTCTCGATCATACTTCTATGAATTTATGAATTCTTTGACCATTGGGCATGTTAGACCAATAGACGAGTACATCGAAAAGGCAATGAATATCAGAAGTCATAGATAGCGGATTGTAGACTGTACAATCTACATTTAAGAAGTACTTTGCATGTCTGACCATGGATATCCATGGATCGACCTGTCACAACAGCTAGATTGTCGAAAGAGCAATGACGTCTGAAATCATAGACAGCGGAATGTGGACTAACTGCACATGTTATAAATAGGAAGCTCTACACATGATATCATGATAGACTTATCGAATCGATATCTAGACAAATGGAAACTAATTGTAGCTGAAACAATAGATATTTGGCAAAGAACGCAATGAGATTGGTAAGGCAATAAATACTGACTGACTAGAAAACAGTGAATAGGAACAATACATTGCGTAGCTGACAGTTAATGATGAAGATTAATCACTTTCATAGACACTACAGCGGAGAAATTTCCTTGTCACTTTCTGAAAGTCTAAATCGGAGGTCGGTGACACAACTTGCTTTGCTGCATATTATTTAATCAATTCCAAACTGTCTTTCAGGTATGTACGAAACATGATGCATGTATTCTCTAAGACCTGAAACATTATTAAGCAACCGTGCCTCCGATTAAATAATAGGATTAATAACCTGCTGCTGGGTGTGATGTGTAAATAAGAACAATAAATAACACAATTAATAACATCAAATTATCTTACAAATGACAAGATGCATGCCCTGTCTCCTCTCCTCCCTGGATCATTATAAATCACGTCTCATTGTTGACATTCATATCGTTATCATCATCTGTACATATGTCAGACTTTTTCAGACTTTCATTTCAAATACGTCATCAAAGGAATTCAACGACGATCAAGGTGCTAGTGTGTTTTTACCTTTCATCTCATACATCCAATCATGTCATCTTTCACCTTCATTCCACTAGTAATTAAATGAAATAATTGTATGTACCATAACGTTTGTACCCACTCGTTGGGCAATAAACTTTTTGAGTTTTGAGTTTTGAGTTTGAGAGAGAGAGAGAGAGAGAGAGAGAGAGAGAGAGAGAGAGAGAGAGAGAGAGAGAGAGAGAGAGAGAGAGAGAGAGAGAGAGAGAGAGAGAGAGAGAGAGAGAGAGGGAGAGAGAGAGTGGGAGGGAGAGAGAGAGAAGGAGAGAGAAGGAGAGAGAGAGAGAGAAGGAGAGAGAGAGGGAGAGAGAGAGAAGGAGAGAGAAGGAGAGAGAGAGAGAGAAGGAGAGAGAGAGAGAGAGAGAGAGAGAGAGAGAGAGAGAGAGTGAGAGAGAGAGAGAGAGAGAGAGAGAGAGGGAGAGAGAGAGAGAGAGAGAGAGAGAGAGAGAGAGAGAGAGAGAGAGAGAGAGAGAGAGAGAGAGAGAGAGAGAGAGAGAGAGAGAGAGAGAGAGAGAGAGAGAGAGAGAGAGAGAGAGAGAGAGAGAGAGAGAGAGAGAGAGAGAGAGAGATAGAGAGAGAGAGAGAGAGAGAGAGAGAGAGAGAGAGAGAGAGAGAGAGAGAGAGAGAGAGAGAGAGAGAGAGAGAGAGAGAGAGAGAGAGAGAGAGTGAGAGAGAGAGAGAGAGAGAGAGAGAGAGAGAGAGAGAGAGAGAGAGAGAGAGAGAGAGAGAGAGAGAGAGAGAGAGAGTACTAAATAATAAATAAATAAATACTTTTTTTGTTGAAGCATAACCAAAAATCACTCAATCAAAAGTTCTAATCCAGCTATCCATTAAAGAATAGCCAAATTTTCAAAGAAGTTTCCCCTTCACCGGAGGGTTTTACGTGTTGGAAAGGTTTCTTGACTTTTCTCCCTCTTGTCTGGAGTGCATTGTATTATCAATGGCTGTTTTTTTAATTGAAATTTTCTCCTTAAGAAAACTTCAAAAAATACACCTGGCTATTGCATCCTTACAGAGCTAAGTATTTGTGAGAGTAACCTGCATGTACCAGTTTTCATGCTAGATAGTGAGAAATCAATGTGTCAATGAGACATTAGCAGAACAAGAAGAGTTCATTGCATTAGGTTTTTTTGCGACTTCTCATCAATCAGGATATTTCAAAACGTTGGCCTGCTACCAGATTGTTTCATAAAAAATGGATCACCCTTAAACATCGCCTTAACTTCAACTTTGTCTAACTCCGCCAAACTTCAACGAATTTCTCTGAAATTTGGAAGATATGTCAGTTGTGCTTACTAATATCATTGTTGGAAATTTCAAGCATGAATATTGAGTTGTTTTCCTGTTATAGATAAAAAAAGTAGTAGATAATTTGATCTTCATTTAGCAATGTTACACAAAATCATACCTCACTCTTATAAAATTACATTTGTTTCCTTTGTTATGTAATATGTTGTTCTACAAGCCAAAAGCTATCAAGCAAAACAAAAATAAAGAAAATCGGTCAATCAGAGCCAGTATAGCACCATTATTCATCAACAATGATGTAACTGCTACATGTGATTGACTGGACTTCATGTTCCATAGCTTCCTGACTTCGTTGCGGTGGTGTTGGAAGCACTCCTGATTGCTTTCAGCTAGAAATCTATCTCTTACCGGTTGAAAACAATACAAAACACAAATGAACAATAACGAGATCGCATGCACAAAAGGCAAAGTGTCAGCCTTGCTAGAAGCCGTGCTAGGGTTTTCTTTGCGAGCTACAAGCAAGCAAGCGACTAAATGTCCCTTACACAAATGTGCATCGATGGCATATGATGATTTTCGACTCTGTCGTAAAGAGGGCTCTGGCCGTCGACGCAAAACATCCAAACGTAGAGACCGCCTAATTTTGAGATTTGTTGAAGTTGATCCAAGTCTCTCGTTAACTGAGAGGGCTGCACTAGTCTCGTCTATTTCTAAGTCCACTATTCGTAGAAGACTTATTGAGTCGAATTTCAAGAGCTGTAAGAGGCCCTCTCAGATCGAATTATCAGATCAGCATACAAAAGACGTCTCAGATGGGCAATGAGTCATTGTCACTGGCGAAATCAATGGGATCGGATTGTCTGTTCTGATGAGGCATCAGTCCGTCTGAAGGATAGTGATGGTCGATTGAGATTATGGATAAAATCTGATCAGGAAATTCCGAGACATTTACATCGTCCCCGGGTACAAGGTGGTGCGACTCTATTGATTTGGGCTGGCATTTGGACCAATGGCCGCTCTGAACTTCACATACAGCAAGGAACCATGAATTCTGAACGCTATGTGAATGTTTTACGAATGAACATTGGCCAAATGACAGATCAACTTGGTGATCCATCGACTTGGTTATTTATGGATGCTAATGCTACGTGTCACAGGAGTAGTAGAGTCAACTTATGCAAGTCTCAATTAGGGCTTAGGACATTATCTTGGCCAGCTCGTTCTCCTGATCTGAATCCCAACGTTCGTCGTTCACTGCTACCTACAGATGGCGTATCACAACTTACGTCACTGTTAAAAAGAGAGTAGAGAAAGCTAGATCAGTCAAAAATCAACGATATCATCGAATCAATGCCTAGACGAATTGGTAATGTCATTGACAATAAGGGTAGGGCCACAAAATATTAGCTTCTTAAGAACCGTTAATGTATCATAGCTTATCAGATGATATAAGGACATTTAAATATATTAGGGACATGAAATAACATGAAAAATGCTTTCTGTATCATACTTATGTTTTATTTAGTCAAATTTTAGGATGATCCACTTTTTATGAAACGGACTGATAATTACGAAATTATGGTTCTTTGATCAGGTAACAGCCTATGACGTCACCATGTGACATCAGATGACCTTTTCGATTTCATTATCTGCTATAGTTCATTCACATTTCTATTTGTTGGTAATACATTATGTTAGTCTAAAATGTTCAGCTTCTCTGCAAATTGACTGACTAGCATTTCACATGGCCGGCCAGGTACTGCCAAATATCGCTAATTATGACCTAAATTACACTTTAAGTTTTAGTCAAAATTTCAACACAGTGCAACTGAGCCGACAATGAAGATGCAACTGAGCCGACTCTCATGAGATCGCTTGAGGAAATTGCTGATCTTGATGATAGGTGGGAATCACAAGCTGCATCAGTGTTAGTTTACTTTCCAATTAAGCTACCCTTTGGGAGAGATGGAAATTATTCTTAGAAGATATTTCCATTGGAATTTGTTTTGCCCTCATTTCACCTTTACAAACTGCTGCTGAGTAGATTGAAGTAAGTCATTCTTCCTGCAGTTTTCAGTTTAAGAGCAGAAATTAGTCATATGCAAAATGTTTATCAAATCTGAAAATACAAAATGTGGAACTTTCTATCTATTCGCCCTGAAGCCGACAAATCCACTAATAAGCCAAAACATTTAAAAGTGAATTAGAAATGTATTTGCAAACAATTGCAGCATAAAATCAGTGAAAGTCAGATGACAGATCTGAAGTAACAGGTAATACATAAAAAATCAAAATAAGTTGAAAGAATATTCAGCCGCAATGATGAAAGCGCATTATCACGAAAAATGTCAGTGCATGCACGTTCACACAACCACGTCGTCTTCTGATTAGTTAAATCAAATTTAATGTCCAGAAAGTTTAGATCTTTATTACGTCCACCTTGGCAATCAAATGAGATGTAGTGTCACTATTAGGGATTCTAAAATCCCGGAAATTCTCCATCCCGGGATTGAGTAGAATGGCAAATATCCTATTACAAAGCATAGATATATGTTAATAGCATGGGATACCGGTAGGGATTGCAATCCCGGGATTCCGTGGGTTTGTGCAATTCCCAAAATCCCAGGATTGATTTATTAATTTAGTTGTTATTTTGGCAGTGATTTATGGCTGTTTTACTGCTTCGCTAATGGAAACCGAATAGATGTTCGATTACTTCCGATCTATTTCTTTGAATTACTAATTCAATATTGTAGCATAAATATTTCAGCTGTGTCAGTGTACTTGTGTCTGTGATTATATACTTGCGCCCTATATGTTTTCTAATCACATATACAGGGCAGATACTCCACAATCCCGGAAAATCTCGGTCACGGGATTCCGGGATTGAGTGGAAAAATAAATATGCAGTGACAACGCACATGTGCTTTAATATTATGGGATACCGGGATGTTTGAATAGCAGAGAGTCGAATTGCCAAAAGTCGGTTAGTAGTAAGCAAGTGACAAATACTGGACCGCGCAAGATGGCCGCCGTCGTGGCTGAGTCCCCCCCCCCTCTGGCACGGCAGAGTGTCGTGGTCGGCCGCCGTGGTGCTTCGGGTCTGAGTCCCCCCCCCCTCTGGAACGACAGTGTCGTGATGTGCCGGCCAGGTTGGCCGCCATCGCGAGAGGTCGCTGACGTCCCCCCCCCCTCGAACGACAGAGTGTGAGACTCGGGTGACTGGGTCCGACCGCCTGGTGGACGTGGGCGACGTCTAGGTGGACATGGGCGACCGTCTAGGTGGACCATGGGCGACCGTCTAGGTTGTCTTGGATGTTGATGATGGTGAAACGGTGGCCAGATTCGGATTCAGCGTCAATCTTCTGCGCATCTGTGGTGTGATTTCCAGCTCAATCGGCGAGAGAAAAACTGTATCTTTCTTCAAATATTTTGACATAGAATTTGGGACGTTTTGGTGTGTAGCGCCCAAACGAAGCATCGGATGAGAAAACGGAGGCCAGATTCGGAATCTACGTGAAATTTTGGGTTAGGAAGGATGTTTCCAGCGAAATCGGAGAGAAAAAATTTTGGGCTGACGTCCCCCCCCCTCTGGACAGCTTGCTTCGATTTTGGCTTCCAGTGGACGGATTTTGTCGTGCGATAGCTCGTTTGAACGCTAAGAGTGAGACAAATTCAGTGAAACAATCGGCTTGTTCCTATCTGTCTTCGTTCAAAAGTTAGAGCGGTTACAAGATTTTAGGTCGGAGCTCGCTTACCTTAAAAAATCCTAAGTGTCAGAGTGACTTTGTATGGGTAAAATTTTGAAAATTTTCCAAAGTGTGGAATTTCGACCTGGGACCGTCACCAAAACATTTTTCATCAAATTTCACTGACCTCTCCCCCCTCTGGACAGCTTGCTTCGATTTTGGCTTCCAGTGGACGGATTTTGTCGTGCGATAGCTCGTTTGAAAGCTAAGAGTGAGACAAATTCAGTGAAAGAATCGGCTTGTTCCTATCTGTCTTCGTTCAAAAGTTAGAGCGGTTACAAGATTTTAGGTCGGAGCTCGCTTACCTGAAAAAATCCTAAGTGTCAGAGTGACTTTGTATGGGTAAAATTTTGAAAATTTTCCAAAGTGTGGAATTTCGACCTGGGACAGTCACCAAAACATTTTTCATCAAATTTCGCTGACCCCCCCCCTCTGGACAGCTTGCTTCGATTTTGGCTTCTAGTGGACGGATTTTGTCGTGCGATAGCTCGTTTGAAAGCTAAGAGTGAGACAAATTCAGTGAAACAATCGGCTTGTTCCTATCTGTCTTCGTTCAAAAGTTAGAGCGGTTACAAGATTTTAGGTCGGAGCTCGCTCACCTGAAAAAATCCTAAGTGTCAGAGTGACTTTGTATGGGTAAAAATTTGAAAATTTTCCAAAGTGTGGAATTTCGACCTGGGACCGTCACCAAAACATTTTTCATCAATTTTCACTGACCTCCCCCCCCCCCTGGACAGCTAGCTTCTATCTTGGCTTCTAGTGGACGGATTTTGTCGTGCGATAGCTCGTTTGAAAGCTAAGAGTGAGACAAATTCAGTGAAACAATCGGCTTGTTCCTATCTGTCTTCGTTCAAAAGTTAGAGCGGTTACAAGATTTTAGGTCGGAGCTCGCTCACCTGAAAAAATCCTAAGTGTCAGAGTGACTTTGTATGGGTAAAAATTTGAAAATTTTCCAAAGTGTCAAATTTCGACCTAGGACCGCCACCAAAACATTTTTCATCAAATTTCACTGACCTCCCCCCCCCTGGACAGCTAGCTTCTATCTTGGCTTCTAGTGGACGGATTTTGTCGTGCGATAGCTCGTTTGAAAGCTAAGAGTGAGACAAATTCAGTGAAACAATCGGCTTGTTCCTATCTGTCTTCGTTCAAAAGTTAGAGCGGTTACAAGATTTTAGGTCGGAGCTCGCTCACCTGAAAAAAATCCTAAGTGTCAGAGTGACTTTGTATGGGTAAAAATTTGAAAATTTTCCAAAGTGTGGAATTTCGACCTGGGACCGCCACCAAAACATTTTTCATCAAATTTCACTGACCTCCCCCCCCCCTGGACAGCTAGCTTCTATCTTGGCTTCTAGTGGACGGATTTTGTCGTGCGATAGCTCGTTTGAAAGCTAAGAGTGAGACAAATTCAGTGAAACAATCGGCTTGTTCCTATCTGTCTTCGTTCAAAAGTTAGAGCGGTTACAAGATTTTAGGTCGGAGCTCGCTCACCTGAAAAAATCCTAAGTGTCAGAGTGACTTTGTATGGGTAAAAATTTGAAAATTTTCCAAAGTGTGGAATTTCGACCTGGGACCTTTACCAAAGTTTGTTTCAAGAAATTTTGTTCGAACGAGGGGGGGGGACGTCAGCGAAATTTGATGAAAAATGTTTTGGTTAAGGTCCCAGGTCAAAATTCGGAAGTTTTAAATTTTTCAAAATTTTCACCACACTGGAGCTCTCACACTTAGGAATTTTTTCACTTGTGGCATGTTACATGGACATGTGCTGGCGGACCAACTTCCCGTGGTCATATGAGAATGGTTCAGGTGTCATATTGTAAAGAATGATGAGACAAATCGTTTGCAACAAACCGGATGTCGCTACGATGAATACTTTCGGAGATAGAGCCATTTTAAGTTTTCTTCCGAGCATATATAAACCCCCGACAACGTAAGTCTGATCACTTCATCGAAAGACGAGGTAAGCGACGGTCGTCGCTCTGAGCTCCCGATATCGGGTGCAAAGGACTCTATCTTTTGAAGTAGGCAAGCTATCTTGCTACTTCAAAGTTTGTATGATAGAGTTTGATAGTGTCTTTACTACTGATAAAATTTTTTAAAAGTAGTATGAGTAGTAAAATGCGGAATTTTTTAAAAATTCTTAATTTTCACTTTTTTCAAAGTTTTAACATATAGACTAAGGTTTTCAAGTATCCTGAGTTCAAATCTGCTATCAGATTTGAAATTTAACTAAGTCTAAGGCAGCTTTGAGGGTTAGATCCCAGCTACTGATCACTACCTTTGACTCGGCGTTCTGTTACCACTTCGGGGCAGTGACAATGATGTCTTCAGCTGTAAAGAGCGGGTATCGGGGAAGATCTCTCACTTCCCTAGTGATCGGTACAAGGCCTTCGGGCTGTCGACGGGATCGAGTGCCACTCACTACACTCTTTAGGAATATGACTGTACTACATGATTCCAAACTTATACAAATTTCATTATCTTACAGCTAACGATAAATCAGGCATGGCAAACGATAGAAACAGAAAGTATCATATCAAAATGTGCTCTTGTGGACGAGTTAATCGCAGTGCGGACGCCAAGGCTCACGTCAAGAAGGCGGGCACCGGCCACATGATTGTCTTGAATAGGGTTGCGTGCGTGAAGTGTAGAGTGCTGAAGGGTGATGAGGACGAGGCGCGTTTCTACAGAGTGCATGCTGACTGTAGTGGTGGTTTAGTGACTGATTTGAGATTTACACAGTTGATTGTGGAAGAGAGGGAGCGAATGTTGGCGAATGTTGCGAATGTTGTTGAGAATGTTGTTGAGAATGTTGTTGAGAATGTTGTTGAGAATGATGAGTTGGCGAGAGCGGTTGCGTCGTTGGAGGGTGAGATTGAGCAGCGGAAGAGAGTGCTTGAGAGTGATGATGAGGATGATGTGGATTTAGATAGGGAGCGTGTGAGGAAGCGTGTGAGGAAGTTGAGCTCTTCGTCATCGGAGGTGTCCAACATCGTCATCACCGACCCCCCGAAGAGCTCATCTTCCCCAAAAGTGAAGAGTGGTGGGATTCGTGTGCAGTCGGCGAGGTGGTTGAAGGATGAAGAGAAGAGACATGTTTCGCAGCAGATGGCGCATGAGTTGTTAGTGAATAAGTTTGAGAGTTTGAAGAAAGTGAAGGATGAAGTTGTGAAGGAGTTGGATGAGTTGAAAAAGAAGGATTTGAAGTCGAAGGAGGTGGCGGATGAAAACATTAGAATGAGGCGTTGTGTGACTGATTTGAAGAATAAGACGCGAGAGTTGGAAGAGAAGAATGATGCGTGTGAGAAGAGGGCGAGTGCTGCGGAGAGAAGAATGAGATGCAGAGGCGAAGTTTGAGGCGATGATGAAGGAGATGAGTGTGTTGAGAGCGAAGAATGTTGAGTTGGAGAGGACTGTGGCTCGGCGGGGTGATGAGAGGCAGGCGTATGAGAAGTTGGAGCGCATGAGGGATGAGTGGGAGCGTGTGAATGAGGATCGCTTGTTTGAATTCCACATCCCTATTCGGGACAATCATTTGGCCGGCGAAGTATTAGTAAATAAAAGCCTCGACGAGTCAATTATTTGTTACAACGGTCATCCGAGCAAGAAGTGTCTGCATGCCAGCCTGAGAATGCGCGGCCATCTCCACAAATTTTCAATCAGGAAGCCCGCGAGACTGCCTAAGGATGACTAACTTGGTAAGTGAAAAAGTAAATAAGATAGTATATCCTATTCTAACACATATCATTTTCATTGCAGATCTTTGCCCGCCTTCACCACCCCATCACGTCACTCCCGAGAACGAACCATCGGCTCTCTTAAGGGCCACCTAGGGGCAAGACATGATAGAACCTCCACGCGGTTTGCCCTGGGCAGTCTTCGGACTGGCGAATACTATCATTAAGTTGAATCTGCTATCAGTCAACTTGAACGTTGCGTCGCGTTAGAGGGGTATATAAACCACTGCCTCTCATTTCATTTCATTTCAATCATGCAGACGCCGAACAGTCAAGTCAGCTCTCCTCGCGGACCGCAGTTAAGGCCGCGAAATTTATTTAATGAATTTGCTAGAATAGAGGAGCAAGACAGAGTTTTTAATAATCTTGCTCGGATTGGCAATCCGATGACAGCAACTGCTGTCATTCCACTCTATACTCACATGCCAGTTAGTGTGGAAGTCGACAGTGCTACCAAAGAGAGAGTCTTTGACTCTCTCAGCAGAATTGGTAGGCTGTAGGATGACGACTCCCGAGAACGAACCATCGGCTCTCTTAAGGGCCACCTAGGGGCAAGACATGATAGAACCTCCACGCGGTTTGCCCTGGGCAGTCTTCGGACTGGCGAATACTATCATTAAGTTGAATCTGCTATCAGTCAACTTGAACATTATGCAGTCGATTGCTATCCCTGAAGCATTCTGATTCGCTGTTGAGCAATTCATTGTTGAAAACCCTATATAAGCCAGAAGATTGTAGCGCTTCTCATTCAATTTGAAGTCACGATGGAAGCGACATCTGCCGACAACATTCCCGTCTTCACCGATGAAGACAACGGCATTCCAAACTTCATCATCCTCGACGAGTGTGATGAAGAGGATGAGAAGAAGTGGAAGATCACGAATATGATTTGGACGGATGGGGTGTGGACTCCTCAAAACCACCCGCATCCGAAAGGTGCCAGATGCACCACCACGGCTGAGGCGGTATAGGGTATACGAGAACCTAAGCGTCATACCCATTGACTATTCCAGTCAATAGTCAAATTCACGTCCCCGAGAACGAACCATCGGCTCTCTTAAGGGCCACCATGGGGCAAGACATGATAGAACCTCCTCGCGGTTTGCCCTGGGCAGTCTTCGGACTGGCGAATACTATCATTAAGTTGAATCTGCTATCAGTCAACTTGAACGTTGCAAATGAAGTTCGGTGTAATACTTCCTTTCGACGGGCGTTCCTGTAAAGGGCGGCGGTGAAACCCGTAGCTATGCATACCGCAAGGGACATTCGGCAATGGTCAATCTTGTTAAACCTCTCTGCGTCATGTTTGCAAGTGATTGCCTCTGTCTCAACGTAGTATGCATTCGCGCCAGGGCGACATTTAGCCAACTGTCGAAGGTTGCCTAAAACTTTCCATTGCATACGTTATGAGAACCATGAGTTCTACCTGTCTCTATCAATGAGACGAATTGATGAATGGAATGAAATGGGAGGACACTCACGCGCCACACGCAACATAACACACTTCTCTCTTCCGTAGTCTAACAAGCTCTTTACACATGGATCGCAGTCGATTGCTATCCCTGTATCAGAAGTGTAAGCTAACTTAATTTATTTGACACTATTTTATCTACCATCATCGTCCATATGAAATGTTTTTAGATTTACAAGTTAGACTAAGCGTGCTACTATTTCCAAATGAAAAAGTATACATGGTTAAATCATCCACTTAAGCCCATCCATAGTCTAAACAAGCTCTTTACACATGGATCGCAGTCGTGGGCGATAACTGGATAGTAGTGGATGCTAGCGCGAATGGGAGGGGCGTAACTCGTGGGTTTGCTCTGCTTTCGGACAGGTGGATTTGGGGGGGTGTAGCGGGGGGGGGGGGGGGGGGGGGGGGGGGGGGCGGGCGGGGTGGGGGGGGGGGGGGTGGGCTGTGGGGTGGGGGGGGCGGGGGGGGGCGGGGGTGGGGGGTGGTGGTGGGGTTGGGTGGGGGAGGGGGGGAGGTGGGCGGGGGGGGGGGGAGGGGGTAGGGGTGGGGTTGGGGGGGGGGGGGGGGGGTGGTGGGGGGGTGGGGGGGAGGTGGGCAGGGTGGGTGGAGGGTGGGGTGGGGGGGGTGCGGGGGGTGTGGGGGGGTGGGGGGGTCGGGGGTGGGAGCGGGGGGGGGGGTGTGGAGAGGGGGGTGGGGGGGTGGGGGGAATGTGGTGGGGGGGGGGGGGGGCTGGGGGCGAGGGGGGGGGGGGGGTGGGGGGGGGGGGGGGGGGGGGGGGGGGGGGGGGGGGGGGGGGGGGGGGGGGGGGGGGGGGGGGGGGGCGGGGGGGGGGGGGGGGGTAGATGGGGGGGGGGGGGTGTGGGGTGGGGGGGGGGGGGGGGGGTGGGGAGTGTGGGGGGGGGTAGGGGGGGAGCGGTGGGGGTGGGGTTGGGGGAGGGTAGGGTGGGGCTGGCGCGTAGCGGTTGGGAGGGGTGGTGGCGCTTAGAGTGGGGGGGGGGGGGGTTGGGGGGGGGGGGGGGGGGGGGGGGGGGGGGGGGGGGAGGGTATGGGGGGGAGGGGGGCGGGTGCGGTTGGGGGGGGGGGGCGTGGGGGGGGGGGGGGGGGGGGGGTGGTGGGGGGGTATAGGGTGGGGGGGGTAGTGGGGGTGTGGGGGGGGGCGGGGTGGTAGTGGGGGGTGGGGGGGGGGGTGGGGGGGGGGGGGGGGGTGGGGGGGGGGGGGGGGGGGGGGGGGTTGGGGGTGTGGGGGTGGGGGGGGGGGGGGGGGGGGGGTGGGGGCGGGGGGGTAGAGGGGGGGGGAGTTGGGTTGCGGGTGGGTGGGGGGGGGGG